>BOSO01003464.1:277690-304815 GCA_018403395.1 Gorsachius goisagi
CCCCATCTTTCCTATAGGCCCCCTTTAGGTACTGAAGTTTGGGTTGTTTATGGGGGGCAAGGGGAGAAATCGAGGTCCGTTGGCTCCCACAGGGTTGCCACAAGTCCAGCAAAAACTGGAAGTGTAGGACCGCAGTCCTGGAAGCATCCTGCAGAGATCTCAGCTGCTGGGTTTACCCCAGTCAGGGGGGCAAGTGCCTGAGGTAGGCTGGATCCTGATTCCTGAGGGGTTTGAACACCATCCTCGTGGGGTGCCTCCAGAAAGTCAGAAAAGGTCAATGATGCTCCCAGTGAGCTTTCCCAAACTGAGCAGCCCTCTGCCAGCTTGTAGGCAAGAGCCACAGGCTCTAAAATTCCTGGGAGCTGCCCAGCAGTGCCACGTGGTCACAATGGTGAGTTTAAGAGCTTTACTGAACTTGTAAGCGTGTAATTGGTGAGCAGATGAAAAGCAGAGAAGTATAAATAATAGCAAATGAAACCACACAATATTTCAATGCAAGATTTACTGTGAATAAACTGAAAAGAGCACAGGCCTTACCTATGCTTCGGAGACTGAATGCTTAAAAAAATGCTGGTGCATCTAAAGGTGGGAGCACCAGCAGGAACACAAGTTTGGGAGGAGGGGAACAACATCATAATAGAGACCTTCTTTCAGTAGTCTCCTGTTATATGAATTATGGTATTCCATCAGGAAGGTGGATGTCATGATGCTGTTTTTCATTGTGCTTGCTTCTGTTAACAAAGCTGATGGGAAGCCCCATCTAATCTCTCACTGATGATGCTTCCTGTTATTTTTTTCCCTATGCATTAGCCCACGTGTTAGCACAGCTTCACCAGTTTAGGCCTGTACTGTCTCAAAGCTAGCTCTTCCTACTTCTGTACATTTAAACTGCTCCTTACACTGCCTTGCCACAGAAGCATACTGAGTGCTAGTAGGGAAGGCCTCTTTGGGGCTAAAAAGAAAAAGGTATTGAATTTTTGGATGTGGACACCTTCTTGTTGGGGTTGATCTTATAGAAGGGTGGGCTGCATCTGCCAGGAACCTGGTGGGATGGGAGTCTGGAGGTCTTCCTTGCTCAAGTCTCTTTGCTTACTATAGAAGATCCAGCCATTTTCTTCACCTCTGTGCTTGCTTTTATTTTCTTTCCTATTCATGTAACCTGTAAGTCCTCTAAGGGAACGGGCTATGCAGAGGCTAAGAATTCCCGATTACTGGCAAGACCTTTATGGTATAATGATTTTCTCTAGTTGTATAACACACCACTTACTGGCTGGTTCTTCAGTTTGTGTGGAGAGACATGGAGGGAAAGCAGCAAGCGGCCTGTCTGAATAGTCAGTGGCTAGAAATGCAAGCTTTTTTTTTTATACTGAGAAGGTTTGCAGGAATCTGAAGGAGGGTTGATGCACTCGGAAGCAGGCCTGTTGTTTCCTAACTATGCCAGTATAATAAAGGATAAGCCTTGTTCTTACAGACTGTCTTTTTTGTGATGGCAGTGTTAGTAGACAGTATCTTTATATTTTGTCCTATTTAGAGCTGCTCATCCATAGTGGCGCTAATGCTTTCAGTTGGTGGGAATCTCAATGAAAAATTGTAGTGGGGGTGTTTGTGTATGTGTACCTCAAGATAACTTCATTTTATTTTTTTATATTAAGCATTTTGTTTCAATTAGCCATCTGAATCAGCAATTTAAACGGAGCCAGAGCACTGACCACATTATACAAACAATATACTGTGATTATCTGTTGGATTTTTTTAAGTGTAACTCTTCTCCCTTTCTCTTCTTCTCACATGATTGCCAATAGATGAAACCTTTTAATTAATTTTAAAATGTCATTATTCCCTCCAGTGTAGAAGTACTGTCCCATTCACGGGTGAACGCAACCCAGCGGATGAGATGCCGTTCCAGCAGCGTGCTGCTGTAGCCTACTGCAAGACTTGAGATGCGGGGGATGAAGAGCTCACAGGTTACCTGACGAAGCCCCTGGCCAGCTCACGGGGACTGGAGGCCTAATCCAAGCATCATGTAATTCTGTGATGGAAAGAGGCTAGATGGTCTCTAAACAGCCATCTCCCTCCTCTCTCTCCTTATTGGCCCTAAGAGACCTTCACCTAGCCTATTCGTAACAACATTCTCCAACAGCAGGGACTGTGTCCCCTCCCTAGGTGAGCTCTTTCTTCCTCTCGCCTGCTCAGCAGCTTCCCTCAGTGTCTAAATTAAATCTTTACCCCTGCAGTTGCAACAAACAAATTATCTCCTTTCTTCACGCTGGCTTTTTGTACCGCAGAACACTTACCAGGTTGTTTCCTGGTCCTTGCTTCTGCCCCAGGACAAACTTCCAGGCTCCCCTCAGAGTATCAGAACTGACTCTTAGAAACAAGCTACTGAAAAAAGGAGCAGCAAACCTGGAGTTCCTTTGCTGTAAATGCAGTGAATGCATATGCTGGGATATTCTTTTTTTGTTTGTTTGATTGGGTTTTTTTGTTGTCAATCTCTGGCTGGGTGTGAGCAATTCTCCTGACCGTCTTTCTGCTTGGAGAACTGCTCTGTGCAGTGAATGAGAAATCAGTTCAGGAACTGCTCTGTTCCACATCTTATTTCAAGGAATTGACAGGAAAACTGCTGGGGCTGTGCTTCTTTGTCTTATCCTAACATGCTGAATCCCACTGTGATGGTGGTTTCTGGTTTTAGAAACAGTGCTCTCTGGGTACCCCTGAAAGGTTTCTTCTAGGCCTGCTGAAAAACGGGCCTCAATGCAGAGTGGAAAAAAGAGTGGAGAAGAGAAATTCTGTTGGCTGGTTTTTGCAAGAATGAAAGATTGGTGAATAAGGCCCAAGGCTCTGGAAGGAATAAATATGTGAGGTAAGTGCTGAAAGGTGCTAGCAGAGGTGTGTCACTCCTTAGCCAGCAAATACTGGTGCGCCACAGGGTTTTACACCAAAGACCATGGAGGGCAACACATAGCAAGGTTTGAGGTCCAAAGGTTTGGGTCATAATCCCCCTGAGCCGACACTGACATATCTCCCTGCACCATCTAGTGTAAAACAAGGCAGCTTCCTATGCGAACGCATATCCTGCCTTCTAGCAAGGAAGTGTTTTGCAAGCCAGATAGGCAACTCAAGCCCCACCTAGATTCCCCTCCAAAACTGAAGCATGCACCAACAGTGCAGTTCAAGTCTACTGGCTGAAAAGGTCCTTTATGGACCTGCAAAGCGAATGAGTCACCCCAGCCTGCCCGCACTTGTCTGCAAAGCACTTCATGCCTTTCTTTAATTATAGGGTGCTCTTTGTTCTGCCTTGTGTTAGGCTGTTCAAAATCAGGTGACACAGAGGTGACCTGTCCTCTGGGCTAGGTGGGTGACTCAGTCTTCCAACACAGAAGCTCAAGGTCCCCCTCTTGCCACCTGCTTTTGCCCTAGACAGCAAGAAAGCAGACCTGCAATGTACCTAGGCCCTGGAGAATGTGATGTGAAGTGGTGCTGTGCCGCAGGCAGCGAGAGACTCACTGTGGAAAAGCCTCCATGCTCCCCTAAAGCAGCAGCTTTGCACCATAGGCCATGCTGCTTGTGCATGGGCAGAGGTATCTGCTGTGTGGTCCCAGGGGGGTGACTGGATGCCCAGCCCTGGCGGGCAACCTTTCACTGAGGTCTCGTCCCTCCACATCCCAGCTGCAGGAGAGCTCTGCATATTCTTTCCATCCATCCACTCAGATGACTCCATTCTGCCACTCTCATTTTGCTAGCGAGTTATAAAAAACAACAGGCCTTAACAGTACTAAATTCACTTGAAGGATCCAGCCCAGACCTCCAACCTACCAACCAAATTACCAGCTGCTGCCCTTTTAGTGCCTTGTAGTGAATTATGTCTGGCCTCACTGTGGCTCAAGCAGCTACTCAGCGCCATCATCAGGTAGGTGACATCTAGGAGACATCTCAGCACGTCCCAGCTAGCCTTGCAACATCAGCTGTATAAACATTATAGTCCAGAGAAAACACCCTTGCCCTGTAGCCCTACAGGCGCAACAGTTGTGTTGCATCCCTGGGTAATGTCAGAAATATAGCTGCCATCGGCACCTGTGGAGAAGCACCTCTTCCAAATGATGTATTCAGACCTGAGGAAGGAGCAGGCACAGGCTATACATTTGTTTATCACCTTGTCACCAAGGCAGAAGCCTGTCATCCCAGGGTTAAGCCATCACCTGATCCTCCCCTCCCAAGGTACAGTCACAGGCCTCCAGCCCCTGTGGGGCCTGGGACCACCTCTTGCTGCTGGCCGGGGAGGGAGGGAAGGCTGGAAACCCCTAGCTGTTGTTATTTGCAGTTTTGCTTAGTATAATCCTGTTTTTTCTCAGGTTTGCCTTGGGGCCAGCAGGCACTGCAGGGCTTCCAGAGCTTCTGCAAAAGCAGAAGTGTCCAGCCCCTGGTTTCCAAACCCCATGCTGGAAGTTTACTCCCGTTTTTTACTCCTGCTTTTAACGATGAGACAGCAAAGAGGACGCTGTGGAAACGCTGACCGGGATCACGTTTTAGGCCAAAAGCCAGCTTCCTCCTGAAGCCCCCGCAGTGCCCCCCGGGCCAGCGAGCTGCGATGCCGCCGCTGCCCCCGGCCGCCGCCGCTCCCGGGCAGGGTTTCGGCGTTCCGCTGCAAATGCCAGACGCCCCCGGGCTCCGGAGCGAAGCCTCCCCGCCCACGCCCCCCCTTCCAGCGGCGCTTGCTCAGGGTCCCACCGTGGCTCCCAACCCCCGGAGCGCCCCGCCGGAGCTTCGGCTGGACCTGACCCGGGCTGCGGGCAGCCTGGGGGTCCGACTGAACCCCGGCCGCCTCCTCCTCTTGCCCTCCCCCCCTCCCCAATTCAGGGACCGTCTCCTAGCAGCCTCCTCTTCCCGCGACGGCGTCTGCACCCTTTATCTCCCTTGGGAAGCAGAAGGCTGCTGGACGTGTCGATGATCCCAGGACCGCTGGGATAACAGGGCTGGTGGTGGCTCCTAACGACGGTAGTGCCACCCCTCTGATAGGTGTCACCGGCTGAGCCGGCATAAAAGCGAGAGCGGCTGTGTGCTGGCTGTCGGAAGCCTTCTCCTGGGTCGCTGAGGCAGACAACCTGTTCGGTGTTGACTGATTCTCTCTCTGCTAGCTTACAGCTCCAGCCTGGGCAAGCAGTCTTCACAACTCCAGCTAAAAAGTATTTCTGCTGGCAGTGACTAGCCATGAGCTCATCTCACCTAAACAACAGAGCTGAGAGCCGCTTTCGAGCCTCAGAGGAGCATGAACTGGAGGCAGTGGGGAAGAAAGCTTGGGATAATCCTGTTTACAATGGCTCTCCTTCTACCTCCTTGAAGATTCGAGCCATCTACAACCCCAAGTCCATCCTGGAGAACCCCTATGAGAACTTTGCAGAGGTGGGGGATCCGCTGCCCTACCAGGAAAAGCAGAGCAAAGCTGTGAATGGGAAGACAAGTCCTTTCCTCAAGTGCTGTTTCTACATCTTCAGAGGCATCCGAGGTAAAACTCTGGTATCTCGCTAGAGAGGATTTACTAGCTCTTGGGAAGAAAAATGGTATGGGGGTGTGTGTTGAGTGTGGGGATGCAAAAGGTAGAAACCCCATAGTATCTGTGTAGCCCAGGAACCTGCTCAACACAGACTGGCATTACCCCAGAGATCATCTTTGGCTGACCTGGAGGGAGCATCCTCATTCCATGTCCCTTGCTGTAGCACCAGGGTCCGTCCTGTTACCTTTGCTACAAGGCAGGAGGTACAGACAGGACTGAAATGCAGATGATAATAGGAATATGTCAGAAGGCTTTGCTTGAAGACAGCTGAAAGAAAGAGGTGCTAGTTTTCAGTTTAAAATACGAAGGGGAATGAAATATTATGTAGGCTTATTCGGAGGCAATCAGAAACTGGGAGCAAGTTAGGTCTCCTGTAAGGATACAGCCCTGGTCAAGGGCATTTGTTGAACAGTTTCTTATAGAAGGCATAACGTCCTAATGCTGCAAAGACAGTGAATAAAAAGCAATAAACTATTTCTTGGGGAAAACTATTATTTTCTTGCCAATGTGTCTTTCTTCCTGACTTAGAGGAAAAGCAACACCAAGAGCTTTGCTTCCTGCTCTTGCCAGAACCTTTCTCAGAGCTGTACCCTCTAACAGCACCTGTGAGTGCGTAACGGTGTAGCCTGGTCCTGAATTGCCCAGCCCCTCTATCATCAATTCTTCCTTGCTTGTCATTGCAGTTATGGTCTAATGCTATTAATTCACCTGGAAGCCAGAGCTGAGGCTTTAGAGGTTTCTCCTGGCCAAGAAGCAGTGCTGGGTGGGCTTGGTGGGTAATTTCAGATTGCTCAGAGGCAGTGTATCTTTTACCTGTTTTATTCTGATATCCTTTCTTCCAGGTATTGTTTGAGACTTAAAGGAAAAACAAAATCCGTACTTTAACTCAAAATTCCATTTGTGAGATGCGGGGTTGAAACTGGAACATGCAAATGAAAATATCTGTCAGCACACTACAGCATTCCCTTCTCTGTGACTGTTACAGCAGTGTGTCCTGCTAGCCAGGGTGGTAAATAGGGCTGTAGGACTGGCCGGAGCTGGGAAGATGAGATCCAAAGGCCATTGCAGGCAGAAGAAAGGCCTCTACCTGCCTCACAGAGGTGGGGACTTCTTGAAGAATTTGCATCCTTCCTGTGCATCTTTACTATGTGGTCATTATTTTTCATTGCCTCTCCAAGTATTTGTGGTTCTCCTGCTGCCGGCCCCTTCCATTTAATCACATTAGTGTCTCACATGGAAAATGGAGGTAGTAAAGATAAGTTGATTAGCCAAGGACAGTTTGTGGGGGTTTTTTGTTTAAAAACCATTCCTTGGGATTGTGTATCCATAGCTCTTTGGGGGCACTGGTCATAGTCGGCTTATTGAGTTCTTTTCTTGTCCTCACCAGCTACTGGGCTGGATGACCAGTGAGTAGCTGCTGCTTCTAGTGCCACTGCTCAGGACTGTTCCTCTCGAAACTGTGTCCAAGCAGCTCTGGGTCCTCTGGTTCCTGCCTGCCTCCTGCCACTTCAGCGGTTCATGGCCAGCCTACAGACAGACTTTGCCGGGTTTCTGCGCGGCACCCAGCTACCCACTACCTTTGGAAGGCTGTACTGGAGGCTGTGAGCTAGTTGCTCACCTGGGTCACAAATCTGTTTTAAAAGCAGCCTTGGAAGATAATGTAGATTCTTACCAGTAACTTGTTACTATCGGGAAGGCAAGAATTACAAACAAATTGCATTGATTGCCTGTTTTCTAGATTCTGAGGTTTTTTTCTTTGGTCTGCCTTGTGAGTGCCGGAGGGTCATGCAAGATGCCATAAGGAAGCCTGGATGTTTTCTAGTCTTGAGTATCCTTCTACTTCAAATGCCATGTCCAAACCAGCTGCATCCCCAAGGGAGTAGGTGGTGCCACAGGAGACACAGATAGGGACATGCTTCATGTATGAGGTGGTATAATTTCATGGCATGTTTCCTAAATACACAGCTGAAACCAAAACTCAGCTGATACAGTTTTATAATTACTGAATGCAGTTTGAAAGGGTACTGAGCCAGCCTCATGGTCCTCCAGGTATAATTTTGGGCAAGTCTCTGAACCAAGTTTTCAAGGATATTTGAGTGTCCCTGAATTTAGGTGTTCCCAAGTACTCCGAAAGCAAAGAAAGTCTGTGCATCTGTTCTCAACATGTGGATAGTAGGGGTTCCATGCCTCATGGAAAAACAAATAAACTTGTTCAAAGATTGTAGTGTAGTCATATCTAGAGATGATGAGGGTCATTTAAAAGTGGCCTGAACAGGTGGGTGGTTGTTCCCCTTGTTCTTCTCCATTGTGGAGATTCCTGTAGATTGTATGCTATTCTCTCCTGCATGTGAGTTAATTCAGATCTTCTCCAGGCTCTCATTTCTGTTGCTGGTCTGGCATGTCCAGAACAGGCTACTGGTTTGTCTGTCCAGAAGTGAGGGTGGATGCCACAACAGGCACTGCAGTAGCTGAAGGTGCAAAAAGCTCTCTAATCTGTTGAGGTGCCAAAGAGCTATTGAAAGGACCCGAGTAAATGCACACAGACTACTATACCATTTTGCTTCCTCCAAAAAAAAAAGCCCTTTGTCCTCTGCCAGAGATGACTTCAAATGTTTGGTCTTTGATCAGCTTTGATCCTAGCGTGCAGGAAGATGATGATGGCGTCCTACTGGGGACGGGCATCAGGGCTGAGCTCCCTAGGAGCTGCAGAAAGCAGCAAGCCTATGGGTATTATTGACATGGCTTCCATTGCTAGGCTTTCAAGTGGAAGTTCTTATGCCTTTAACTTCAGGAGCGTTTCAGAAATCACAACAGAAAGCCATTACAGCAAGAACAAACACATACACTAATGGTGTTCATCAAACCCAAAATAGCAAGGCTCCTTTTAAAGGAAGTGTTTCTCTCTTTTTGATCAACCCCGCTGATGTTTAATGAGTTGCTTTCGCTGTGTGAAGAAATCTGATTGCTACCTGGTGCAGTTGGCATGGCTACATTGCAGTCAGCAGAGCTCCACTGATAGGCACCCTGAAGATAATTTGTCTAAATTTTATGCTGAAAATAGTGAGTTGGGTTATCTGTTTGAGTCTTATGACCTACAAGAAATCTGTAAGAGTTTTTGGGTAAGCAAGGGACAAATATTTGGGGTCTGATGGTTCAACATACACTAAAAGGACTAACAGTTGTGAGACTAACATTCTGCTGTGGAAGTCCTATCAGAAGGTCAGCTGTTGGCACATGGATGACTGAGATGAAATTTTGTGTTTTCAAGAGTACTTGTCACAAAGACTGAATTTCTGCAAAGAGTAAGCTGAAAAAAACAGGCAGGAAAAGATCAGTCCATGTTGAACTCAAGCAGAAAACTGGAAAGTCATTTAGCACAATAAGAAAGCCAATATATTTCCATTTTGGTCAGCCCCAAATCTTTTGTTCACACTGGAATGGTTCTTTTTAAAGGTTATTTAACACATGTTTACAGCTCTTAGTCAAGTTTTGAAAAGAAAAGTGGTTTTGCTTTGAAAAGTAACAAAAATCCAACCCCCAAGAGTGTTCTTTGGGAACGGGACTTCAATTCCTCATGTGGCCTTTGAGAATGGACATCAAAACTCTCCAATTTCTTCCTTACACTCAACAGGTCTGTGGGGCACTACGCTGACCGAGAACACAGCTGAAAACAGAGAGCTTTATGTGAAGACCACACTGCGAGAGCTACTAGTCTACATTGTGTTCTTGGTGGACATCTGTCTATGTAAGTAGCTGTCACAACTCATAGGTGTCACCAAAGTGATTCTATGATTCTATGAGGGGGATAATGTGAGGTTTTATTATTAAACTTCCTCACTCTGTTGTAGGTGTTAAATTTATTGTACATACACTCACTGCAGCAAGTAGGTGTGCCATTAACTTACAGAATAGCTGCTGCACACACAAGTAAAATGACTAACTATTGCTCTAGACCTAATTGATATTGGTTAAGTTTAAGCAGTATTTTCTGATTCATGTTATCAGTTCTAGCCATTGACTCCACAGTCCTGGGAAAATCTGCCCAGGGCCTTGTCTTAGTTTCACAGCGAGTGTTCAAACCCCAGGGAGTGGCTCTAGAAACTTCCTGGGATCAAAGACACGGGGTTCAGAGATATTTTTTCCCTCCAGGACTGGAGGGGTGGCTGAGATGATAAAGCAGATGGCAGCTCACGCTGTTGTTCTTGGGTGGATTTAATGCGTCCCTGTGCTGAATGCTAATGGGCTTTGTGTGGGTAGAACAATGGCTGTTTGTTTTTTGGGAAGGTTAATTCATTATCACAAATGAGCACCTGTGGCATGCGACAGTGAAGAGGATTATATTTCATAGACCTTATGGCAGGAGAGACAGACAGACAATACCAACCTGAGTTACTATCAGACTGGCCCTGGGAGGCAGCGCTTCAGACGCTCTTCCTAAAGAACAAAGATACAGACGCAGACGTATATGTGGTCGCACATTGACTCATCCAGAAGTGGTGGTGGTGGTGCCTGGAATGTCAGCTGCTTTGTTTTCATGGTGCCCTTTCAACAGTGGGACATGTTCTTAGTGACCACTGTGATGGATGCTTTTCTGCAGAAGG
This sequence comes from Gorsachius goisagi, assembly GCA_018403395.1. Classification (NCBI taxonomy): domain Eukaryota; kingdom Metazoa; phylum Chordata; class Aves; order Pelecaniformes; family Ardeidae; genus Gorsachius; species Gorsachius goisagi. The sequence continues at coordinate 287,840 of BOSO01003464.1, forward strand.
GAGCACTGGAGAGTTGAAGCAACATGTTCAGGGAAGTTAGAGCCTGCTCCTGTTAGGTTTCATAGTAGATGAGAACTTAACTGGAGCTTTCTACTTGGGAAAATGCAGTGGTGTCTATATCTTTATGGATTCAGATCAGAACTTCAAAATACAGATCATGGACTTTGTTCTGAGAGAAAAATTCTCTCAGAAATCCTGTCTGAGGAAAAAAAAAAATTGTTACCTGGGATGTTCAGTTGCATCATCCAAAGGACTTATCTGGCTTTTAAACTCTTATAGTCTGTCAGTCTGGCAGTTTAAATTCTGGAACATGCAACAGATAAGTTTGTAAATCCCTAAGAAATCAGAAAGCAGTATAATTAGAGTTCCCAAGGTTTCTTCTCTAGTGCCTTGCTCAGCTTACCTGTGGTAGTGTAGGCTACACAGAAAGTGAATATATACATACATTTATGTCAGGCTCCAATATTCAGGTATAAGGGAGGACCCTCCTCTTGTCTCTTCTCTCAGTGACATATGGGATGACAAGTTCCAATGCATATTACTACACCAAAGTGATGTCTGAGCTCTTCCTGCAGACCTCTACGGATGGCCGTGTCTCCTTCCAGTCCATCGGCAGCATGGCTGACTTCTGGGTGGTGAGTACAAGTCTGGCCCAGCATGTGGAGCCCTGGAAATCTCAGCTAGGCTGGGATATTTAGTTCCCTCTGAATGTGCTACCTAGTGCTTTCAGCAAGGCATTTTGCTGCCACAAGCCTTTCCCACCTACTAGCAATACTTACAATATCATTTGCATGCAAAATATCCACTGATTTAAAATCTAATTTATCCCTCTGAGCACTGTGGCCACAATACTGGCTAGGCCAAGTGTTGTGTGTGCCCAGCAGAGTCCATTCCCCAGAAACTTCCCAGCTGGACAGACAGGACATAGCAAAAAGAAATTGCTGCAATATGATGCTCATTGCACAGATAGGGCATACCAGCCCAGAGAGGCTGAGCGACTTACTCCAGGTTTTCCTGTGATAGAAATGGCTTTGAATCCTGCAGCCCAATGTCTTCATGCTGGTGTCCTAGTAACAAACCTATGTCCACTTTCTTGGGCAATTGTGGGAACAGCATACTTAACCTGCCTGTAATTCGTGCCTGGGCTGGTCTGATCTATGGATTCTTTATGAAGAAGCTGGATTAAATTTTGCACTGACTTTTATCAAAGAGAATAAAGAGGAGAAAAGATGTCTACAGTCTAACACCTTTCTGTCAAAGAACTGGTGAAGGAATAATATGAGCCACAGTGAATATTGTTGAGATATTGCAACCACTTATCTCTGTCAGTCAGCCAGAAATTGTTTGTCAGTTAGCTTTGTCTTTTCCTGCTGTATTAAAAAAGTAAAATGAACTATGGCACTACTGTTTCCCCCTGCACTGTTTCCAGGGCACTGGCACACCCCCTTTCCATAATTCACACGTCATGCCAGGACAATTCCTTGAGACTTGTGCTCACTGGAGTGGAAGGGACAAAGAGGCTTGCAGGGCCCTTGGCTCTTCACTAACCCAACAAGGTGCAGGCCTGTGAGAAGCCGAGGATGACCCTGCTTCCAGCATCCCTCCTCCACCCCATAGCTCCACCAGCCCTGGTCTTTCCCCTCCTTAGCGTATATCCAACACAAGCTTCTACTACTTGCCATCTTGGGTTGTAGAGGGGGGTGGGATCAGGCCTTACTATCTCAAGCCCAGGTCAAGAAAATTCCTCTGATATGTGGGCTATGAAGAAGTTGTTCTCCTCTCTCTCTCTTGCAGTATGCACAAGGGCCCCTTCTGGATAATCTTTACTGGACAAAGTGGTACAACAATGAGTCGCTGGCAGCGCACGGCACCCAGTCATACATCTATTATGAGAACCTGCTGCTGGGTGTCCCACGCATGCGACAACTGAAGGTGAAGAACAATTCCTGTGTGGTCCATGATGACTTCAAGGAGGAAATCTCGGGCTGCTATGATGTATACTCAGAAGACAAGGAGGAAAGGGTCTCCTTTGGACTCATCAATGGAACGGCGTAAGGACATCATCTGCTGTTCAGGAAATCTGTGATTTTTTATTTTTTATTTTTTTTTTCAGTTGTCCCAAATTAGTCTCTTCAATTAAAATAAGATCTGCTGAGCCACACGATGCCAGGGTTGAGCTTTTCATATAAGGCTGGAATTCCCCTTGCAGTCAGTGGCTGCAAGCCCTTTTTGTCTATCAATAAGGCCAAGTGTCTCTCTGGGGAAAAGCACAACAAAATGAGTGGCAGAGTGGGACCTGTTGAGAAAGCCTTGAAAAATCCAGTGGAGAACTAGGTAGAGATTGTTGTCTGTTTTTAAGAGGGTGAGGATAGAGACCTTTGGGACCAGATCTATCAAATTGATGATGCTATCTGCTTGTCTCCTGGATTTCAGGAGCCAGAGAGAAGGGAGAGTATCTCTTTCATCTTGAAAACCTATTTTTCTATAATAATGTGAGGTAGCTGCAGTTTAATAACTCTTTGCTTGCTTCATGTATCTTGGTCTGTGAACGAGAAGCTATTGTTCATAAGAAAATGAGAGTGCAAGTGTGTTCTAAACAGAGGGTTGTGTGCACCATGGTAGAAGGCAATGCAGCAGATCCTGGGAGTAATCTCCATGAAAACAAGACTGTGGCGTGGCCTGCAGAATTTTCCTTCCCTAGTATCGTAAGTTGTGTTGTGTCACTGCTGGGAACCACTATATCAGAAATCTGTCAGTAATGAAGAACTGATGTAGGCTCAGACCTGAAATAGGAATTAAGTGCCAACTCTTTAATGAAAAACTGCTCTGTCCCTTGGAGATATGGTCACATCAAAGTCTGAGATGGTGATGCCTTTGCTTATGGCTTGTCTGTTGCAGGTGGAGGTACCATTCTGAGGAGGAGCTGGGTGGCTCATCTCACTGGGGAAGACTAACCAGTTATAGTGGGGGAGGATACTACATAGATCTCAAGTTGACCAGAGAAGAGAGTGCTGAAGCCCTGCAAGTCTTGAAGGAGAAGTTGTGGCTGGATCGGGGGACACGAGTTGTCTTCATTGATTTCTCTGTGTACAATGCAAATATCAATCTATTCTGTGTTCTGAGGTAAGCAGGGTCACATTGAATATTCTTCTGCCTCTTGCTTCTTCCTCAATGCCACAGTTTCTTAAAATCCAAAGATCCAGGGGGTAGGACTGAGTGGTGTCAGTAGATGTTGCATAGATTAGTAAGAAGTCTTGGTCTTCCTGACACAACCGGTCACACTTCTCTTCACTTTTAACCCTTTCCTATCACGGGCAGTGAAGTAGTAGAGATAAGGCTGTATAAACATATGTGCAACTCTTCCACTCATGGTTTGGTGGATAGATCATGCTCCGGTTTGATGCCTCTCAAAATTACCTAAAAGCCTCCCTCCCTCTGTTTATAATTATCAGAATTTTCTTGTCCCCTTCAAGGTTAGTGGTTGAGTTTCCAGCCACTGGTGGTGCCATTTCCTCCTGGCAAATCCGGACAGTCAAGCTTATACGGTATGTCAGTGCATGGGACTTCTTCATTGTTGCCTGTGAAATTGTCTTCTGTGTCTTCATCTTCTACTATATGGTGGAGGAGATTTTGGAGTTGCGTATCCACAAGCTTCAGTACTTCACCAGCATCTGGAACATCCTGGATGTGGTTGTCATTCTGGTGAGGATCCTTACATGCTTTTTTGGGGAGAGTAATGGCAGAGAGGTATAAGAGCCAAAACAAATGAAGGAATGGGGAAACTTGTCTAGGTAAGACAAGTTGGCACATGCTGTGCTCCAAGAGCAAAATGAACAAGCAGATTAAATGGACACATGGTCTTCTATCAGCTGTTAGGAGAAAATTCTTTCCTTAGAGATGCTTGAGAGACTGTGAATTCAGGGCATCATTCATTGCATTAAGACCTTATTTTCATCCTCCAATGGTAGACTGCAGTTGTGAAGTATAGCAAAGAATTCTGTGACACTTTAGTTTCTGCAGAAAGCATAGGCACAGGGGTCACTGAAAACTCTTCCTCGTTGCAGCTCTCCATCATCGCTATTGGGTTTCACATCTTTCGCACCATTGAGGTGAACAGACTGTTGGGAGAGTTGCTGAAACACCCCGACACCTACGCAGACTTCGAGTTCCTGGCATTCTGGCAGACACAGTACAACAATATGAATGCCGTCAACTTATTCTTTGCCTGGATCAAGGTATTGTAGAGGGTCTGGGAGGTGCCAGGACTCCAGTCTCAGACCTCTTCCTCTAGATAGCTTGGGGGCTGACTCTTCCATCCCTCTGAGTGAATGAGGTTAACAGCTATATAACAGAGAAGGATTTTCCTCAGTCCTATGCTCTGTTTTGCAGTAACTCCAGACAACTTTTCACCCTGCATTCTGAGGCCAGTTATTTGCAGATAACGGACAGGGAGATGAGCTTAGACATTGTTGTGTAAAAGTGGTTTTAGAAAATGCTGAGTACAGTATAATTTTGTCCATCCCGTACTATTTTAGTATTTTGGAGGATAATCTGGCAAACCTTGTTTTCCTTTCATGATGGTCACCCAACAACTGGAAATGACTCGTCTGTTGGTATGGACTTTGCATTTCAACCAAAGTGTCTTGGCACGGTGGAAAGACACACTGTACTTGGGGCTCCTCATTAGCCTCAAGACATTTGTCCTTATAGCAGTCCCTCTTTATATTTTCCTTTGATACAGGGAACAAAGTCATATGTTTATGATCCCACAGGAAGATGGTGGCACACCTGGGACATATATCCTGAACACTAAGCCACCATTCCCCTAGCCTGGCTGTCTTCTCAGTGCTTTGGTATTACAGTGAACCTCTTGTTTTAGTAAGCATGCGCATATATGAGAGAGACCGACCTAGCTGATGGTTTGATCTAACTTTCTTTCTTCTTGCAGATATTCAAGTATATTAGCTTTAACAAAACAATGACCCAGCTCTCCTCCACACTGGCACGTTGCGCCAAGGACATCCTGGGCTTTGCCATTATGTTCTTCATTGTCTTCTTTGCCTATGCCCAGCTGGGTTACCTTCTTTTTGGGACACAGGTGGAAAACTTCAGTACCTTTGTTAAATGCATGTAAGTGCGTAAGTCAGAACCCTGTTTCCATCATTTCATCAAAAGAATTTTAACTGCTTTCCAACTTCTCCCCAACTGCAAATCTGACCGTCAATCAGACCCCTGTTGTATCTCTTTGTAATAAAGCTGTAATGGTTAATAAGTCACTCATGATCCTCCAGCTGTGACATCTTCATGGACAAAAGAATGCAGTGAGAAGATTGAGGGTTACAGACAGGTTTCTGTTTGTCTAGCATTTATCAGTAAGGACGTGAGTAGCTGATCTTACCAGACTTTGGGACTCCTTGCAGCCCTCCAATTCAATGGAAATCCCAGCCTTTTCAGGGGAGCGTTTTGTGAGAAGTTGCATTTTGCTGAAGCCTGGACAGCTTCCCCTTGATGTGGAGTTGTTAGGCACACCCAGGGTACTCCTCAACATGCAGAGTGGTTTAATGTCGTTCTGCAGAAAAGCATCATTGCTCAGCTGATAATTTAGTTCCTGTTCTGCAGGACTTTGTCACCTTCTCACCTGCTGTGGGTTCATAAAGGTGGTAGAATAGTGCAGTCTGACTGTCAGCAAGACCTTGGCAAGTTTGTGTTTCTATATGCTAGCAGATGGCTTTAGGCCCAGTTAGGTTAAACTTCTCTGTAATTCTGGTGGTAAGAACTAAATAGCTCAAAACAAGTGTTTTGAGGTAGGCTCAGAGTGTTGGTGGGTTGTTTGTTTGTTTGTTTGTTTGTTTTAATAAGGAAGAGGCCCAGATGGAAGCTCTGGATTTTTTAAATTCTCTGGCTTCCAAATACACTTGCTGATCACATCATTTCACTGTCTGCACAACAGCTGCATGAAAACTTTTTTGTTTTTCATCTGATAGTGCACTTTAAATCAAACAAAGATTTGGAAGTAATACAGTTTGGTGCTACTGGGTTTTCACAGGGATAAACAGAAGTATTGCATTTATCTTATCAGGATGATAGCTTTAAACACTGAAATGAAAAATTCAGAGAGTTCCTATTTATGTTACTTATAAATATATCTGATTTTGATAAGATAGAAGCTCTACTTAATTTCTGAAAGTTAGTAGTCATATAATATGCTAATTTTAATACAAATTCAGCATGAAATTTTCTAAAATATGCTGTATGATAGTCTAAATAAGATTAAGTAGATGTTTTCAAAGCAAAAGACATAAAAATAATTTCTTACTGGAAGGAGATATTTCAACATCACTGAATTGGGACAATTTAAACCACAGAAGAGGAAGCAATGCCATATTCCTCTTCCTTAGACCTGGAAGACATTCCCAGCTCCCTAAATAGTCCAAATGTAAGGAATCTGAAATGGAGCCTTGCATTTCTCAGACAGGAGTTTCAGGCTCCAGGCTCTCAAAGTCCTTTTGCCCGTGCATGGCTTCACAGTCTGTGTCTGCCTTTCTGTCTGTCTTTTCTTTTTTTCCTTTCATTTTTTTTTGAGTTGGGGAATATGTTTTTTACAAGGGTCATTTCACTTCACCCGCATCTTGCAGGAGAGGCTACCAAAGATGATACTTGAGCTGGGATCAATTTCCAGAGAAGTCCCACAGATAATCTATCAAGATACCCAAGGGTGGAGGGTGACCAGAGGGTGGATGAGCACCCACGGAAGGGTGTGTTGGGGAAGTGAGTTAGGATTCCAGGTCTCAGACTGCCCTGCTCAGGCAATGCCTGATATTAATGGAGATACCTGCTGTAGCATGGGTTTTCAGCCTGTGTTCCACAGACCTCTGGCACCCAGGGGCCTGGCCTTTAAGGATTCTACAAGAGATAACTGAGATAAGCAAAATTCTGGCCAAGAGACTTAAACTTGCTTTATTATAGGGGCTATGAATTGCAAAAGGTTGAAGAGCACTGTCCAGTACTAACATCCTCTCCACAGTCTCATGGACTCCCTTGCCAGAGAAGGCTTCAGGGAGTCAAATGCCCTTTATAAGGGAAAATTCAGGTTGGTTTTGTTTTGTTTTTGTTTTTAACTCCTGTTTAGACCAAAACAAACTTTGGACAACCAGAAATTTGTGTGGAATCCATGTTTTACTTTCCAGCCAGCTCTTGCTCTAACCAGATCAGCTCCATTTACCCCTGAAATACTATGGGTACCTTTAACTCACCAGCCCAACTGAGTGACCCTCTGCTTGTGCCTGTGACCTCCTGGGCTGCAGGCAGGTTCGAGGTTCACCTAAGGACTGCCTAAGGAGGTAGGATAAATGTATGTGCCTTTGTGTAACCCTGTGCTCTTCCTTTCTTCCAGCTTCACCCAGTTTCGGATCATTCTCGGTGATTTTGACTACAATTCCATTGACAATGCCAACAGGGTCCTTGGGCCTATTTACTTTGTCACCTACGTGTTCTTTGTGTTCTTTGTGCTCCTGGTAAGCAAGAAAGCCCTCCTTGCCCTGTATTGACAGCAGTGTTTGAGAGACCCTCTCCCAATAATCCCCAAATTATGTGTACTGCAAATGCTTAGAGAGAAAAGAAGGTCCTGGTACAATAACTTTGCAATGCAAATAGACCAAAGCAGATAAGACACATCATTGCAATTGGGGATTTGATGATCAGGGCAATTAAGGGTCATATTCACATTCTTTAAGTTGAAGGCTAAAACTGACTGGGAATATGACTGATGTGGAGCTGAATTCAGGGGGATCAGTTCAGCTGCTCTGTAGCAGGCAGTGAACAAAGCATGGGGACAGTCTCTGGATTCCTAGCCAATGGCTGCAGAGGGATGCTCATCATGACCATGTTAAATACGCAGTGCTAGGAATCCAAATGTAACCTAAGATCTTGCAGGAGAGGCTACGAAAGATGATATTTGAGCTGGGAACAAATGCACCTTCAGCCACTGCTTTAACTCCAAGGACCTCCTCCTCAGTGAGAAGGCATTGTGTGGCTGAAGGGGGCCTTCCCTTCACCCACTTTAATTTGCCCAAGGGATACCCCATGTGGAAACAGCTCCTCATTTAACCGAGCCCCGCACAGCTATGCCTGTCTCTTGCTGCTTCAGCTGCTGGAGCAGGCAAGACGCCTTATGCTTATTCATCTCTTTTCTTCCCCTTTTTCTAGAACATGTTTCTGGCCATCATCAATGACACCTACTCAGAAGTCAAGGAGGAGCTTTCAAGCCAGAAGGATGAGCTGCAGCTCTCAGACATCTTGAAGCAGGTGATGAATAGTGAAAGCTGTGCTACTTTCTAGATAAATCCTGAAGCATTTTCTGGAAGTCCCTGACCTATGTGGAATTTACTAAAGAAAACTAGAGTGGTTGCCAACTCCAGATCCACCTTCTTGGTGTACACAGGAGTCACTGTTCCCTTCTGGGATAAATCAAGCTCCCAGATCCTTCAGCAATGGGAAGATGAGAAAGCAATGGTTGGGGGAATCCTGTTATTTGAGCATGCTGATAGTGTTTCTGAGAGACTTTTTTTCCTACAATAGTCTCTAGACGTACATCTTTCCATCCTTGATAGAATGCACTTTGATCAATAAAATGGCAGGTCCTATTTTGCTAAGCTGAGCATGTTACAGTGGTGCAAATCTAGTGGGTTACAGCTGGATTTCCCATGGGCCAGAAAAGGTCCTGAAGTTCACAACTCTGTGCTGTGGAACCAATATTCTGCAAAGAATGGTATTTAAGACATTATCTTAAACAGCTGATATCTGGGAGATAAAGATAAAGGGAGAGTTTGGAGGAGAAAAGCAGAGGGCAAACTTTGTCATGGCGACCCTGGCTACCATGTTGGTGTCACTTTGAAAGTGTGACCCTGGTTTAGAGATGGGGCTCATTCAGCAGCGTTATATTTTTGCTTCTAGAAAGCTTAAAATCTCCCTATATTACTCAGAATCTGCTCACCCATATTGCATTGTCTGCTCTGCTCTGTTTTTCATTGTTCTGCCTGCATGATTCCATGTCCGTCTGCACCTTTGGTAACAGAGCTACAACCGGACACTCATGAGGCTGAAGCTGAAAAAGGAACGGATTTCCGATGTGCAGAAGGCACTGCAGAATGGAACGAAAGAACTGGACTTTGAAGACTTCAAGAACAGCTTGAAGGAGTAAGTGAGTCAGCTTGAGGGATGCCTGCTTATGCCTTTCTCTTAGTCATACAGGTAATTTAATTCTCTGCTTTTCAAGGCTGGGAGAGCAGTTAGCTCAGATCTGGGCAACGTAAGACTCAGAATATAGCTATCATCTTTCCTCACACGTTTAATCTCCTGTTCTAAGTGAGTTTGTGTTGCTATCTCTTTCCCTTTTGGGATGTTTAGGTTGGTCACTGGCAGGAGCAAATAATACGCGGATTTCAAAAGGCGCACTCCTGCACTGTTAGAGCCCAACACTGTAATTCAGTGCCTTGAGCTTTCGCTTTCTATTCTCTGGCAGACTGGGCCATGCAGACCATGAGATCACAGCAGCCTTCTCCAGGTTTGACAAAGATGGCAACCACATCCTTGATGAAGAGGAGCAACAGCAGATGAAGCACGACCTAGAGGCGAAAAGGGTAAAAAAAAAAAAAAAAGGGCAAGGAAAGAAACCCTCTGTTTGGTAGAGATCACTCCAAAGTGGCCTCAGGAGTCTTTGGGTTTGTGGTATAAACAGAGCAGGCAACTCAATTACAGCTCCAACTCTGCCCAGAAAGCAGCTGAGTGTATCACTGCCTGTGAAGCTGTGTGTTATTCATAGTGAAGCTGACACAAAGTTAGTATCCAACTTTGCAGGAGTTTCTTTATCTATCTTCTAGGCTGCTCTGAATACAGAGATTGAAAATTTGGGGAAATCCTATGGTGACAACAACCTGGATGAGAATCTGACCTACGTGGAAGCAAGGAATAACCATGCCAATAAGGCCAGCTGGGTCTCCAAAGAAGAGTTCCAAGTGTATGTTTGTGCTGGCAATAATTTAATCCCTCTGTAAATGAGGGGTCTGATTCCCTGCTGCTTCCTTCCCTGATGTAACTGTTTACACTGGTGCTGAGCAACGTCAGTAGGATCTTGTCCCTTTTTTTCTTGCACATGTGTAAACGAGTAGGTCAGGAGAGAACTAGGACAGTTTTTGTAATGTAGTTTGCTTGTTTCTGTAAAAGACTGGGTTAAGAAATTTTGCTTTCTGCCTCTTGTATAACCTCTGCAGCTGTCAGCTGGCCACAGATGATAACGCTGGTGTGTTTCAGGCCAGCAGGTAGCCCGGGTAACTGGGCCGGGAGAAGTTGATACCTTTACAGAAGGTCCTGTGGGAGTAAATATCCTTGATTTATAGCCTAGTTAGCCTTCATCCTCCAGGTCTGAGAATAACACTTGGTTGTTTCTCCCAAAGCATGGGGTAAATACAGCACAGAGAATCAGGAGATCCTGATTCTGCTACTGAGAAACACTGAGCAATCCACACAGGGCCGTATCAAAGGAGAGGTAGGTGCAATATTTAATAATGGGATTATACTGTGATCCAGACTGGTTGGGATCCACCCTCAGCAGAATCACTGATGACAGATGAAAACACGGTGTAGCGGGCAGTTATGTCTTCAGTGGGTGTGAGTCAGTTCTCTGATGTGGAGCATTTGCTCCTGTTTGAGGTCTGGCCCATTGTCTGTAAGATTTCTGCTGCAAATCCTGCTGTTCATCACAAGAAAAAGTTTGCAAATGCTCTCCATGTCTTCCGTAGCCTCCTGCAACGTGTGCTGCAGCTGGAACAGTCCATAAACAGCATTGGCTCCAAGATTGATGCAGTGGTGAACAAGCTGGATGTGCTGGAAAGAAACAAGCTGACAAGGAGACACCTGCTGGGAAAGCCACTGGATAATGTTAGCGAGGTTGGTAGCCCTCCACCACTCATTTGAACCAGGTTCAAGGTAGGTGACCACCCCTGCTATCATCTTTGCTTTCCCAGTCCTGATTGACATAAGACAAAAAGGGCTGGGCAGGGTCAGTACTTTGTATGATCAAGCCTCTTCTGTCCAAGCACAGTGACAAAAAGCTTCTTGCTTTCATGTCCCTCCAGTTAACCACAGTACCCTTAAACATCCCTTCCAGCTCCTTTGGAGCCAAGCTCATTCCTGTGGCAGGGGATGCAATTCACTTGTCTTCAGTCTCTTTGTACCTACTTATCCTCCGATGTCAAAAAAAATCCTACTGTTCTTCCCAGCAAGAGTGGCTCATGGTAGTGTTGTGGACTGTGATCTTAACATCTTGCTTGTGGAATATTTATCACACGTGAGGTGGAAGATTGTGAGCAGTGTGCCCATTGCACCTCATTGCAGACTTGCGAATTTTGCCAAAGACTGCCCTGTATTCAGTCAGCCAGCATATTTGGGGTCTTCAGCTTCAACGTCAAAGGCAGAAAGGCATGCAGGAGCCATGACATTGCTTCATATCTTCATGGCTTTCGTAACAAGAATAGTACAACAGCACACAATGACCTAGCTGAGTCAGAAAGGAGCCCCTCTCTTTTGCAGAGTAGTTTTGTGATCCCTCTCCAACTGAAAGAGTAGTTTGGAGGGTCCTACTTCTCATGTGAACAAGCCTGATTATTCGAGTGTTTGCTTGCAGATTTGCTTTGCCCCGGGATTTTTGTGAATGTTCTTGTAGAGGGTGAAAAGGGATGACAGTCTAATGCTTGAATGTGCGTTCATCAGTGTATTGCAGCAAACAGCGTATCAGATCTTTAATAGACAGGCAGGTTGTACTCATTTCTGGAAGAATGTGGGAAGACATTTAAGTATCATGCACATCTTGTCTCTCTCCTGGAGTGTTGCTGGAGTTCTTGGTTGCTTGCTAACAGTGCAGGTCACTCTTTCTTCTGGTTCACAGGAGGAAGAACCCAGTCGGGAAGAGCTGCTCCCCCAGAGCCTAGACCAGCTGGGGAAAGAAGGAGCAGAATACTGGGGAATGGAACGTGTATGGGGAAACAACCTGAGTGGCAACTGTTCCCAAAATGGGGTCTACCCCATCTTTCCCAGGTCAAGTGTGCCAGGATCTCAGCTGACGAAGAACATCCAGCCACAGTCTGATGTGCGCTTCTAGCAACCAGCTGTCAGTTGTTTCCCCACTATTAGAAAAATCAGGACAGCTGGACACAGATACCACTGCTGCCAGGATCTGGTGATGCAAAAAATCAGGGATGCTCTTTTCCAGTGTAATGATGTGTAATGGCATGCAGCTAGAACTGCTGGCCCCTATATCTCTGGACTAGGTAGGAATTTGGAACCAATTGCTGTATGTGTTTTCTGCCTCTGAACAGGCAGACGCAAGGTCTATTATCTATCCTTCCCCAAAAAGTAGAGACCCCAGAACTTTATGAATGCTTATGTCCAGAGTAGCACATTGCAACTTATTCCCAACACACACAATTGTCTGCACGACAAAGATGTGGTAATCATGTAAACAAAGAATATAATAATTAGCATGAGATGGAAAGGAGAAATTTAGTTACTTGTGCCTACCTGGCTAGCAGCAGTTTTCTTCTGTTGTAGTTTGTTTCCAGAACGCTTTGGTAACCCTCTCTGTACCTTAGATTCAGATGTTGAGGAATGAGGGTACTAACACCTTACTCTGGATAACTAAATTGAGAACTGGGAGGAGATCTGAAATATCATAAACAGAGAAGCAGTTGTTGTTGGTAGAGTCCAAGGTCTGAGTGTTAGGGAACAGACCTCTGGTTATATGGCTTCTAACACAGCTGTTGGCACTAAGAAATCTGTTTATGTTGCCTATTTTCACACTCATTAATCATGTTTCAAGGTACTTCACAAAACCAGCACCATACGTACAAAGTTGTGACACTTCTCATTTTTGTCAAGGAAACAATTTTGTAGTTGTGGGTGCTGACACCATTTCATTTTAGGAATATAGTGAAAATGAGACGAACGCTAGTTTTTCAATCACATGCAAAACACTTCTTTTTCCAGGCATTTTTCACTTTGCTGAGACTTCTCTTTCCTTGTAGTTGGTGCAGACTATTGCAGCTATTACAGGACCACTGTAAATGTATTTCAGATGTCTTAATCTCTGGTATTCTACAGTAGTTAATCTCAAATAGGCTCTGTAGGCTTAAAGCCAATGGAAGTGTGTGTTGTCCCAGGCCACTGCTAACAAATATTCATGCTACACTGTTTAGTGTGCTATGCAGTGCAGTGATAGCTTTAGCAGGGACGCTGTGTAGTGGCAATTTGTATTGCCACCCTTTCAAGGTGGATGTGTCACTGTGTTCTGGGGGAAGCCTTCCTGGGAATGTCTGAAGGACCTCAGGATCAGCCCTGTTCCCAGACAGCCCAGGCTCCAGGGCTGTCACGATTACAAGATATCATCGATAAACTGAAGCAGAGGGTCATTCAGCTGCCAGAGCTTAGAAGGAGCTGTGAGACCTTGTCACCCAGCCCACAGGGAGCTTAGATTTCAGCCAAGACCTGAACCGCAGGGTCTCACAGCTCACTTCCCATGAGCTGCTCCAGAGAGAGAGTGTTGCTTGGTTGTTCTGCTCAACAGAAAAGGTGGCACAAGACTTCCCTCTTTGTACTGCCCAGTGTTTCTGCTCCCCTCCTGAGCTGTGCCAAACCTCTGCAGGCCCAGCCCCGGGGATAACTCTCCCACCAAGCAGGGATACTGCAGCACAGCGCAAGAACCGGGCTGTCACCGCAGGCCAGGAGGCAACCTCCACCACCCTGCTCCTTTCTGCACAGGGAGCCCGCGTGTGTCAGGGAAGGCAGGCGAGGCAAGAGGACAACGCTGTGGCAGCTGGGTTCGGATCCACAGGACAGTGGCCATCAGCTTCAGGCAATGTGGGATGCTTTTTAGGGCACCAGGAGGAGCAAAATGGTTGTGTTTGTGCTGCAGGATTTGTTCATGCCTGAATCCCAGGAAGCCACCGTTCCCTTGCAAAGGGAGAGCGTGGCATCCCTACGGGGCCTTTGCAGCTGGGAGGGACGTCTGCCCCTCGCCCTGCCTGTTCGTGGCAACCACAGGAGCAGCAAGCCCAGCTTGCCAGGGCTTCCCCCTTCTCACTGACAAGAACAGTCTGGCAGCCTCCTCTCCTTTGGGGCAGCAGGCAGCCTGCCCTGCTGAGGAGCCCTGAACCAGCTCTGGCTGGGGGCTGCAGTGGTCTCCTGGCTGTCATCAACAGCCTGGTCAGCGAGCTCCTTTCCCCCTTTCTGGCAGAAAAGTGCTGTGATTTTGGTGGTGCCAGTGCCGCTTGGCGTAAAACAAGCTTTGTCACTGGTATATGCCTGTGCCTGCATTAGTGTCTCTTCTCACTTGTACGTCTCCATGTAACAGTGTCTTGTCTGTTCCTTGTCAACATGCTGTCATATATATGATGTGTCCTAGAGTAGGGCAAGGCAATTACTTGTCCCCAGCCATCGCTTGTGTGTAATTGTCAATCGTGTGTTCAAGCTCGTTGAGAAATAACCATAAATACACTGAATGGTAAGTTCATACAGCTTCTGTCTTCAGATGTGTGTTGTCAGGCCTCCCATCAGGAGCTGGAATTATTTAGATGGTATATGTCTCATGGGGAAAGTAAAGTATTTTTTTTCCTCTATAGCCATTGCATGGCTGTGTTTTGTGCCAATTAGCAGAGGGACGCCTTCCAAACTGCTGTGTCTGGCTGGGGATCCCCTGTCTTGCAGAAGACAGCTGTGCCTTGAGGTGGTTAAAAATCTTCAGGAGGAGGTTTGGAAAAGTATATGGTGGTCTGAAGAGATATCACCACCATGGTTATCGGTGTCAGCAGTCGCAGTGGCCAGGGTCTGAGCCCCTCTGCGGTAGGTGCTCTGTGTGCTCCAAAGGAGAGGCTTCCCTTAAGGCGCTCTCGGATCCAGCCAAGGGGGAAGAAAGTAGTGCCCTAACCATGGTGCTGTCAAAGCACAAGGAGGGATTCACTGATGGGTGCAGGGAGGGACACAGCAGAGATGCCTGAAAGCAGGCTCAGGCACCTGGCAAGGGGCAGCCCCAACCAGCCATGGTCACAAACGTGGAAAGCTGCTGGCAGGGTCTCTTCTGTGTTTCTCTCCAAGAGTATGATGCGTCTGTCTCAAAGAGCAGCCTACCTTTTCATGTTTAAAAGGAACATCTAAATCCCCGGATCCCCCTGCCAAACACAGCTCAGCTTCTGGACTTGCCTTATTGACTGTGTTTAGTTTACCAGTAGATGTCAGTCAGCACCGCTCGCAGCCCTTTGTACCTACAGACCCTTCTCTGCTCCATTTCCAAAGGAGGTTGGTAGCAAATCTCCCATTTGTTTTACTGAGAGAACCTGAGACACAGAAAACTTATTTTCTCAGTGGCAAAAAGACAGCAGCAGAATCCAGGGTTTCCAAAACATGCTTTATGACACTAGATCCTCCTGAGTATTTATTGCAAACTTTGCCCAGCTCTGGCAGGTTGCAGTTCTTCTGTCTCCAACCTTCCAACAGGGCTAGTACAGGTCTTGCTCATTTTTCGCAGTCTTGTGAAAAGTCCCTAATGAGTGCTAGTATTAGCCTACAGCTACTGCTGACCGGTCAGCCTTTAGCACAGGAGATTGCTGGAGACCACCCTGCCCCTGCCTGTTTTACAAACACATCACAGCAGGAGTCACTTATAAAGAAAAGAGCAACATCAGGGAACAACTGAGTATTCGTAGAGTTATCGGTAAGTAGGGAAGAGGGAAGGGAGAAGCCAGCATCATCTGATGAGCCAGATGGTTATGAATCCAGATGAAGTGCTGTGTTAGTCACAAAAGCCCAAATTCAGATCCTTCAAACCTGAAGGCAAGGAGCCTGGCACTGGGAAAGCACTAGAAGTAGGAGGAATTTCAGTGGGTGCCAGGTCCAGCCCTTCTCCTGAGCTCAGAGGCCAAGGGGTACATTAAAAAGAACATGTCAGGTTTTGGAGGGAGGTGGCAGAATTTGACACTTGAGGAACTGACTAAGAAGCCTTGCTCATGGCCCGATTTCAGGGGTGGCAAATGCCAGGCATAGCTCACCACCAGCCAGCCATGCCGGGCGCCCAAGCGGGTGGCAGAAGGGTGCCAGCGCCCGGGGTGTGGTGAGCTAAGGCCGAGCCCCAAACCAGGAGCGCTGGAGGAGGAATGCAAGTGCTCAGCTGACAAAACAAATTGAGTGTTTGGTGATGGGTCTCCAGCCCGAGGTCACGCCAGGCTTCACTGAGGCATGCCGCAGCAAGTTAGCAAGGGAGCCATGTGCCTGGCAGAGTTGACAGGGCTGTAGGGCACAGGATGTCCCAAACCAGCTCTGGATGGTGCTGTGTCCTGACTGCTGCCATCCCCAGAAGATACCAGTCATTCCTCTGTAGGCATGCCCACCTCTAGGTGTGTGGAGACACAGCAGCAGCCTAAGAAACAGCCCATCAGAGCAATGGGCAAGGCAGGAGCTTGAAGCTGGCTGTGCTTGTGCTGGCTGAGAAAGGGCTGAAAAGCCCACCCCATTGCTTCTGTTGGCTGTGACTACCTACAGGCTCTCCTTCTTCAAAAAGCATCAGAAATAACAGCAAAGGGCTAGTTCAGACATATATGCACACACACATTGCTGTCATGTGTTAAACCACCCAGGTTGTTCAGGCATGTTTGGAGTTCACAAAGCGAAGCAAGCTTTGAAATCACATTCAAACATTTCTGGGACAATCGAAAGGGCAGAGCTTTTCCTCAGTTTCCTATAGAATAGACAACAGTTACAGCAATGAGAGATGTCAGTCTTTCTGAATCCTTTCTGGAATACAGCCTCTTCTGCCTCACAGGGGTTCACCCTGCATAGGCCCAGAAGAGGCCATGATACCAGCCTGCGTTCTCCACCATGTACGTATGGAGACAAGGGCAGTGAACCAGCTGAAGTCCCACAGCACCAAGGTCTGG
>BOSO01003464.1:311370-324772 GCA_018403395.1 Gorsachius goisagi
GCGGATCGCGGTTAGCGGATCGCGGTTCGCGGCGCGGGCCGGGTAGCGGAGCCGGCCGGCGGGGCGAGGCGGGGGGCGGGCTGGCGGGCACTGCCCGGGAGGGGCTCGGCCGGGTCCCACGGCAGCCGCTTTGCGCACCCCCTGCCGCCCCCGCGCACGGCCGCGGCAGCCGGTCAGCCCGCCGGCGGTAACGGGCGGCTTTGCACAGGCACGTGTGAAAGGGTTCGCGGCGTGCACTGAGCTACAGAACCTACCCAGGACAGGTGTGGGGTATGCAAGGTGGTCAAATGTTCAAAAGTCTAACCAGGTCTTTGCACCTGATGTCACTGTCATCCTGACCTTTTTTTTTGTCCCCTCTTGATCTGTTGTGCAACCTTTCAAGCATATAAGCCTCCCCTTGCTGATGTAACCAGCGTACCCTTCCTTGTTTCCCATCAGCAAGGCTTTCCCAGGGGTGACCAGCCATAGAGCTCAGGATGTGTCCAAGCTAAACAACCCTTCCTTCTCCCCACCACTTTTATTTTAGTTACACAGGAAAAAACTGCTGCAACTTCTTGAGCTTTAAGTGATAGGAAGAGGCAGAGAGGAAAGGGCGATTCCCATTTCTTTAAATCTGGCTCTTGGCAGTCCCAGTTTCTTAAAAGGATGACCATCTCTCCCCCTGAGAAACCCACTACTTGTGCAGTGGTGGATATTGTTGGTCCTACTGGTTATCACCCCCTCAGTCCTGGGAGGAAAGAAGTGCAGATGGTGGGAAAAGGATGATTGGTGGGATACATCTACCTTCCCACGAACCGCGAGTAGCCAGCAATGGATGTCTCTGTGGTCAGTTCTCTCTCCTTGCTCTCTTAGCCTGCTGGCTGCCTCGGCTTTCCGCACCATCACAGTAAATTTTTAGCTTTCCAACAAACACCGTCATGCCAGCAGCTAGAAGGGGAGTAAATGATTAGACTAACTCGTGTTAGTCTAACCTGTCGTGTTCAGTTTCTGGAAGGGGTATGTAGTAATTCTTCACTTCCTTGCTGTAGTTACCTGGAAAGGGGATGGGAAGGTTTACAGCTGCCAGGGCACCTGGCTAAAAGGCAGAGTACAAGTTATGCCCAGGCCTTGCACAGGCTGCAGAACTTGGGGACCGTGGGGTTTCTAAGTTCTTCACATGCAGCATCAAGGCAAGAACTTTAAACATTTTTTTTAAATGACTGAAGGGATCCAAACTTGGTCTCCATCAGTTACAGCAGCAGAAAGGGAAGCAGCCCCTTGACAAAAGAGCTCTGCTGCTGGGACTAGTGAGTGAGTTGATATTAATGGTCATACCCATATTGTTAAATTTCCTACTCTGTAGGCCCCGGTGCATCGATAGGGAGAACAGTTCCTTCCCTTTGCTGTTGACATGTCCTCTCTTACAGATGCTCCCACCCTGAGCTACAGAGGCAGCTTATCTGCTTGAACCAGAATGCTTTCTTACTTTGTGATTGCAAATAGATATCATATTTAATTTTCCTTAATGTACCAGTTTGTACTATGTCTTTCCTTACTATGGGATGTCCCAGCTCTCTCTCTGTGGGAGGGGGAACTCCTGCAGTTCTTCAGGGTAAATGGCGCCTGCAGACAAATCCAAATTTCTCTTCCTATTTGTAGTTGTGAAGTATTGTGATACTGGTGTGACTGAAACACGATAAGCAACCCGTGTAATGGCTATTTTAATCACATTGGTACCTCTGAAACAAACTTGTTCTGGCAAACGAGGTGCATGTAGCTGGCCTTCATTTTCATAAGCACAACAGTTTTTCTTCCTGTGGTTCTTCATACAGGTTCATCAATAGGTTTTCTCTGCTGGCTTTGTGGGGATGTGAGAGGAGGTAAGAGTGTTACACCTGGAGGATTGGAGCTTGAGTCTCTTTTAGCTTAAGTGGTAGCAGCTTCCATTTGTAGTCCCCACTGTGCTGAGCAAGATGGTGACCATCACAGGTGGGCTTGGGTTTTACTTCATTAGATGCTCTTTGAGCTAGCGCCACTTCAAGAACATATATGTCTCATTCTTAAAGGCTATGGTGTATTGTTCTAAATCTGTGGTTTTCCGTGCCTTTGGGGATTACTAGATGTCTTCCAGTGCGGATGTCCATCCTTTTGGAAATTTGGCACATGTAAGGATTGGTGTGGTGTGCGTGAACTTGTTTTTCCGAGACACTTTCTGCAGAAATCTTTGTTTGCATGTCTCCTCCCCTGCATGTTTTTGTGTTCTTTGTCTCAACAGATGGGAACTGCTGAAAACAACAGTGACCTCAAAAAACTCCACGCAGTGGAGCTTAACCTGTGCAACAAGGACATGATGGCAGACACATTTGATCACAGTGTTATTTCTGTTGGAGAAGAGGAACGAGTGGGCAATTTCCAACGTTCTCTCCCAACACAAGAGTCACTCCGATCCCCTCGGGGCTCTGTTGTGAGTTTCCATAATATCCAGTACTCCATTAAGCAGTCCAGTGGACTCCTATGTAAACGGAAAACTGTGGAAAAGAAGATCCTTCATAATGTTTAGTAAGTTCTTGCTTAAATAACATACCAGAGGGTAGGAATTAATCTGCTGCTGTGAATCGGTGACCTCAGTGTCACCTTCCAGATCCAGCTGTGCTGGTAAAGAAATGACTACCTTCCTGCCAGTCTGCAGTTCATGTGAGCACTTTCTAATTCGCTTTTGGGCAAAATAGCCAGGAAATAGCTGGAGCAGTTTCAGTTATTGATCTGAGCAAATTAGGACCAAACTTGTGTGAACTCTTCTGCCAGAAGATCTGAGGGTTCCCTTAACTATGGTTCGAGCTGCGGTGGGAGGAAATGAGCAGCAGAGAGCAGTAGCTTATTTTCAAGACCCAGCTCAGCAGGGAAGACACTTAATTTCTGGCTTTTGTAGACTGCCTTTTATGTCCAGCTTTGGTTCTCTTCTGACTGGCAGTCTGGGACAAGAAAGGAAAAGTACTTATTGATTTCATATTTAAGGAGAAGTTTTTAATAATCTCTAAGTTTTCCCTTCAACAGCATTTTGTTCACACCTTACCTCTACCATGAGCTGCTTGTGAACAGTCCTTCATTTGGAAATAACTCTTTCCTTCTTCCAGTGGCATTATGAAGCCAGGCTTGAACGCTATCCTGGGGCCAACGGGGAGCGGCAAATCTTCGTGAGTGTCTCCTTCTGCTCCTTCAAATGGACAGTCAGCTGCGCAAAGAGGATTTGGGACTCTGAGGGTTGGGGAAGATGTGAGGGATCTGCAGACTTAGACCTTTGTGTGCCTGTGAGAAATCTGGTGGTGCAGTCTGACCTCCTGGTCCTCTTCTGTCGGCTTTGCTGGAGTCCTTGCCCTGTAGTGGTGTCACGCTCCCCATCTGCTGCAGTTGGTGGTCCATAGTACTGCGCTCACCTTTGGTGGTGGCCCGAGTTAAGATATCAGGCTGAACTGGGGTGACTGGAGCTCAAGTGTAGGCTCTGTCCTAGACCTGTCATGGGATGGGGATGGGGGCAAGCTCCTTGGAGGGCAGGAGGAATGTTGTCCCCTCTGCAGTTGTTGCAGCAAGACTTCCTTGAAGATGCTAGGCCAAAGCCTTCTCTGGTGACCAACAGGAGTATAGTGTAATGTCAGCCTGTTTGATGCTTTGGATCCTCACCCCAGCTTGGCTGTAGCCTGGTGGTGGGGGTGCACATGTGCTTGAGTTCTTTGGATGCAAGCACAGAGAAATACCATTGGACTATCTCCAGCCAGTGCTGATGCTGTTTTCTCTCCTGTATAACTGTGGTAAGAGAGCTCTTTGTCACTCTCTGCCTTTGAGAATGTCAGAGACTGGCAAATACGGCTGTTGTTCACACAGGTGTGTCTTTGTGGTGACCCTTGATCTACCCCTCTAAGGAGACTGCTGCCTAGTCAGGATGTTTTCCAGAGCAGCACTTCATCAGGGCAGTGTTTACGTAGCTAGCAGACAGGCTGGCTTCTGCTTTGGCAGTAAGGAGAATCCAGTGATACGTTAAAACAAAATTACTTTATAGAATTCATCTTAACTCTAGTCTTGTTTATACCCATTTGGATTAATTTACTTGAGATCAAAGTGGCTACTTCTGTGTCCCCCTGGCTGGCGAGCAGACTGCAGCCACTCGGCAGGGTGCTTTTGTCTGCGTGCCTGAGGTTAGCTGTGCATGCGGAGACGGGGGGGCTGACGGCTGTGAATTGTGAGGGTCCATATGCTACCATACTGCTGGGGCAAACTTCGCGCTGGAAATTCCTGTATCTACACCAGGGTTTCTGTACAAAGAGCAAAAGCCCCCAGAGTAGAGGAAGCCCCTTTCTGTGCCCTTTGGCTTGCGGCGTGCCGTGAGCAGGCTGTACGCACAGTCCTGACTGGTGGTACTTGTTCAGTCAAAGGTAAAAGCAGCTGTTAGGGCCAAACCTAATGCCTGGTGTTTGTTTGAAGTCTCCTAGATGTGCTGGCTGCCAGGAAGGACCCAGCAGGCCTGTCTGGAGAAGTGCTTATAGATGGTATCCCACAACCTCCAAATTTCAAGTGCATCTCAGGATATGTTGTGCAGGTGAGTGACTGCCTGCAGTGGAGGCCTGGGAGCCCTTGGGAGGGATGACTGCATCAAATGATCAAAGCATGAACTGCTAGGTTAGGTAATTTTCAATGATCCCTACAGAGTCTAATCTGATAATTCAGATGTCACAGTATTTAGTATTTTTCGGAGATATGGAAGACAAGGGGATCAAACTGTCACTCCAGCCAACTCAAGCACGGAGGTGTTTGTCTTCCCAAAGCCATATGGATGACCAAACCACTGGGCTACTGTGGCTTGTTCTTTGGGGTTTGCCCTGAAGTACTAGCAAGGGTTTAAAAAAAATAAAAAAGTGAGGAAAAAACCCACAGCACCCAAAATCTCTTGTTGCAAAACTCAGAAGCAGTTCTAGCTGGCAGAAGTACCTTCAGGCTACAAGGCAATAATTCTAGGAAGTAAATAGACCCCTGCTGTTCTTCCTCTGATTCTGGCTAGCTGGGACAGAGCTTCATTCCTCTCAGAGGCAGGAAAAGTCGTCTGAATCTGCGGAAGTGGGTGGAGGCCTGGACCAATAAATAGACCCTCAAAGCCCTTGGGGAGCAGAGGAGTAGGGGATTCTTGGCAGCCACATGAGCAGCCAGATTTGGAAACCATCCAGACTTCTGACTGGAGGCAGATGTAAAATAGGCAGCTTTTCTGAAAGCTGCCAGCTGGGGGGCTCTGGGAGGAGGCATGGGATGAGGCTGAGGCTGAGCCTCGATCCTGCAGGTCAAAGATCCCCAAATCCTCAGTGTTTCATGAGTGGCCAGGAAGTTTCTTGCAGGTGATCCCAGTTTGAGAATTTGTCCCTCAAATATCCAGAGCAACCAAATGTAACCTTAAAATGATAGGCAACTAGGTGAGACATTAAATCGTCTCTCTCCCCTCCCACCCCTGTGCAGTACACCCTAGATCAATAAAGATGGCCCAAAGACCACAAACAACAGTTAAGGACTAAGTACATAAATACAAATACATAAATACATACATACGTAAAGGGTCAGGTTTATGCCAATAAGCATATCGACATGCTAAGTCATGTGTTATCCCTATAAAACCACTGGTGGTCTCTCCACTCATGCAAGTGAGGGTGTCATGCCACAGTTTGTTACGTGGAGTATTAAGGTAGCTTAAATTCACAGTTTAGTTTCCAGTCTGATGACCCAAGAGTTGTACTGGTGGATCTGAGGATGGGGAATGGGAGGTTAGGGTGAGAGACTGAGTGTGTGTGGGGAGGGAAGTGATGGCAGCAAAGCCAGTTTATCGTAATGCTACACCCTGAGTAATCTGTCACATTCTTCCAGCACAGCAGCACGTTCAGTCTTCCTCTGGTCACTCCAGTGCCAAACACAGTTGGCTGGCACATCCCTTGTGCATCTGATGTGGAAGGAGTCCTAAAGCAGGCAAGAATCTGCTGCCCTGCAGCTTAGGGGCTGTGTCTTCCAAAAGGGCACTTGATTTGAAAGGTGCCTGATTAACAGGCATGTTTCTCAGCAGCTGCCCAGTGTTGCAGCCCTTCTCCCACCGTATGGTGGGATGCAGAACTAGCTCGAATATCAAAGCAGGGGTGGTGGAGAGGCATGGAGCTCTGGATGAACCTGACCGTAACTCTGGCTCATGGTTGTTACAGGTTGGTATAAGCTGCCTAGATGTTTGTCAGCTGGATTTGATCCTTACTCAAAATGCACATAACTGTTGAAGCTTTTCTAAAGGAGTAGCCCTTAGAATAAGATCTTGTGCCCAAGAGTTATAGATAGTTGAGACATGGAAAAAATCAGGAGCATCGTGGTGCAATACTCTTGTTTCTCTGAGGAGCTGCTGTCAGTGGGGAGCTGGGGGGAGAGCTCCTTGTTGGCAGCTGAACTTGGCAAGGTATGGCTTGTAACCTGGAACAGAGCTGGCTTGGGTGATTCCCTGTGTGTCTCTACCTTAACACTGAGCACTAGCAATGTCCGTTGGCTTCAGCTGGACTGGCAGAGGTTTAACTCTTTACAAAGCCAGCTACCTGCTCTGCCTCCCTTTGGCTGGGAAGGAAAGTGCATGTGCAGTACAAAATGGT
The DNA here is from genome assembly GCA_018403395.1 of Gorsachius goisagi. Classification (NCBI taxonomy): domain Eukaryota; kingdom Metazoa; phylum Chordata; class Aves; order Pelecaniformes; family Ardeidae; genus Gorsachius; species Gorsachius goisagi. The sequence continues at coordinate 318,003 of BOSO01003464.1, forward strand.
ACGGTCTGCACTTGAACTCCTGAGCCTGAAAGCAGGCTGAGGTGGTGCTTGGTGTAAGCTGGGACCCTGCAGAGCTGCATTCTCCCCTTGACTGCTACTGAGTGACCTTGAATTTCATGTTATGTAATTTTTGAAGCAGGGATTGTTCCTCGGTCCAGTTTCCACTATGGTCCACAAACAGCTGATCCAGCAACTGCCACTACAGGGACTCTGGTGACCAGTCAGGTAGCTGAGAAGGAGGCTTTCAACTGTCCATCTGTACTCCTTTCAGGATGACGTTGTCATGGGCACAATGACGGTGAGGGAGAACCTGCACTTCTCTGCTGCCCTGCGACTCCCCAGCTCCATCAGTGTTAAAGAGAAAGAAGATCGAGTCACCCAGATAATCAGTGAGCTGGGATTAAGCAAAGTGGCTGATGCTCAGGTGAGCAGTGAGAATACCTTTCTCAGAAACCATCCTACCTCTGGAAACTGAATTACTTGACTCTGCGCAGTATGGGATGCATAGTGCAGCGACACTAAGCTAAGCCAAGCCATGACTAAACCATACTGCACACAAGAAATCAGTCTCCAGTGCAGGGGGTAGCTCAGAAAGAGTTATGTACATTTGCTACTAAAAGGGGAAGATTCTTGGACCATGTCCAGCATGTTGTGTAAGTTCAGAGGGGAAAAAGTCGCCTAGTCATAGCATCTTGGACAGCTGCTCAGTCACTTCCTGGCTTTGTGGGGGCAAGACAGGGAAATTGTTTTTACTGTGCTGAAAGCTGTGAGGGATGGAAAGCTGGGCTGTGATGGAGAAGTTCTGTGCAGAGCTTGTTCCTCCCAGCAGCGTTTTTACTTTACTTTTACTTCACTTACCCCACTCTTGAGCTGCCGACGAAAGGCATCCCTGAACACCAGTGCCACCTCTGACTGCTGTGGCTTCATTCTGGCTCTTCCTTGACAGCGTCATCCTTGTTCCCTGAAGTCATAATGTGCCTGGTACCTCTGAAAATCAGGCTCTGCTACACAGTCCCTCACACTGAGTCAGACCATCATCTGCTGCTGGCCCTAGAGTTCACTGATAGGACTCAGAAAATGAAAAGGGCTGCTGGGTGTGGAGAGCCCTGAGCTCCAGAGTGTGGACTGACCAGGTCTTGTTGCAAGTACTTGATTTCTTCTGCTTGTAGGTGGGAACCGAATTGATCCGGGGAGTTTCTGGAGGGGAACGGAAGAGAACCAACATTGGGATGGAGCTCATCACAGAGCCACCAGTCCTTTTTCTGGATGAGCCAACGACTGGCCTTGATGCCAGCACAGCCAATGCAGTCCTCATCCTCTTGAAGAAGTAAGAGTCAGTTCTTCAGGGCTCTGCTGCAATTTTGTTGTCAGCTCATTAGTAAAAAAAGGAATGCTGTTTTCACTGAGTAGCTACACTGCTTTTTTTTATTAAAAAAAAAAAAAAAAGCTAGACAAGTAGACTCAAAAGTGGTAGTAAACTCTTTGTTTGGGTCTTGTCCAAAGCCTTTTGAAGTTGATGGGAATCTTTCCGCAGCAAGCATTGGATTGGAGCCTAAATAGCAGATGTTGCTTGGACAGCTTCCCTTTGCCACAGAGAGGGGTGGACTGGGAGGTCAGGTCTTGCAATCATAATTTCTTGGACTTCCAGCTGAGTCTATAACAAAGTCCCTTCCTCCACTCTGGCAATGGCGTTGAACTCAGATAGGACTTCACCTGCAGATTTACCCGCAGTGCCCCCTATGTTTTGGAGATGAATTGTCTTCTGGTACAGAGGACCAAATAAGGCTTATTTAATGAGAATGAGTTTCGAACCCTCCTCCTGGGTTTATAGTATGTTGTCTGGTTTTACCTGTGGGGGCATTTTGCTCTGCTGTTTGTGGATAGAGGTCTTTGATCGGCAAGGATACTTACTGGGCATCAGTGCTAAAGACAGTCTGATAAACCTGAAGAGAAATCTCAGCTGGCCAGACTTCCACAGCCTGCTGTGTAAGGCCTGGTACTGCCTTTGCAGTAGGACTCTTCCAGTTAGTCAGGTTGAAGCCTGGTATAGAAAACCTGTAAGGAGGGTTTATACACAGCTGTGGCCTTGACCTTTGCTAGCTACAGACAACACAGTACTTTGTCTACCCGGACTGCAATGACGGTCCCTTGTAATGAGGGGTGCTGCTGTCTTGAGGGTCTCGCAGGCAGCATCTGACACAGTGACAGAGAAGGGGGAACTACAGCTTTTCTGGGTCAAGACCCTGAGAAGTTGACAAGTATTTGTCTTGGATTTGGATACTTATTTTTTGTTTGGGTTAACATGACCTTTCTGAAATGCAAAGTGTGGTGTATTTGAGAGATGTTTTGTTTTTATTTCAGGCTCTCAAGAAGAGGGCGAACCATCATATTTTCCATCCATCAGCCCCGCTATTCCATATTCAAGCTGTTTGACAGTCTGACGTTATTAGCTTTGGGAAAGGTGCTGTACCATGGTCCTGCAAAGCAGGCCCTGGAGTACTTTAGTTCTATTGGTAAGTCTTCTGCGCCAAGAGCAAAGGAAACTGCCTAATAAGTTTAATCTGCAGGTAGATTCTTACCCTAGCTCTGGATAACAGTCCTGTGCTGTTTTATCACTAGGACTCTAGAGGCTGTACACATACAGTCTGCACAATGTTATGTTAGAACAGAAAAAAAACCCAAAATGATAAACCCAACATTTTTCAGACAACACAGAGCATGGCTCTCCCCTGCCTTTGTTTTGCCTTGTATCAGGACAAAATGCCAGAATCGCTTGGACGATGCACAACAGAGAAGATGATGCTTGTAGTTCTGCCAGGCCTAGGTGGGAGACCCAGAGGGGTCAGCCTGCAGGCTGGGAGCAATATGTAGGGGCTGATCCAAGAATATGCTCTAGTCTGAATGCAGGTGGGCGACCGAGAGGAACAAAATCTTGGTTTGTCTTAAGATGGGTTGATAATTGCACTGTTGGGTGGCTGCCCCCTCTGCAAGTAAGTAGGGTGAGGGTTTCTGACTATAATGGACAGAGAATGTGGAATAAATTTCCAATGTAGTCTAGATGCGGCCACAGACACGCTGGATTGTAAGCTTTCCCTGGCTCTAAGGGAGATGCTTTAACCAATCTTACTACTTCTACTCCTCCTCTTAGGATCCCACCTCACTTCCTTTCTCACAGGAAATAAGCATTGCTTTTTTTTTTCTTTCCTCATTGTCCCTCATACCATATTATTATAAGAAGCCGCTCTTGGACAGCTCTTGCTCATCCCTGTGACCAGGGAAACACAAGCAAGAGTTGAGCTTTGTCCTGGTTTCGGCTGGGACAGAGTGATGCATTGTGCATCACTTGTTCTATATATTCTGTATATTCTCTTACTATTATTATATTACTATTGTTATTCTTCTCTCTTATTAAACTGTCTCTATCTCAACCCACGGGTCTTACTTTTTTTTTTCTTTTCTACAATTCTGTCCCCCATCCCACTGGGGGAGGGGAGGGAGTGAGCGAGCGGCTGCGTGGTGCTTAGCTGCCAGCTGGGTTAAACCACGACAAGCTTCTAGAGCAAGCATCTGGGGCTGTAGAGCAGACATCCAGCAACCTCTGCTGAGGAACCGTGTGTCTTTCAGAGTGGGATGTGGTTGAACAGCATTGGGAAGGAGGCAAGAGTTGTCCATGCTGAGCTGTGTAGGAGCAAGTTACAGATTTCTCACCTGAAATCAGGGGAGAATAAGCAACTTTGAAGCTCTGTACTGATACCTCAGATTCACCATCTGCTAAATCCTGTCCATTCTACTGCTGTAAACTAATGCTTATGGAAAGCAGTGAAGTTTTCTTGCAACAGGGTTGTGGAAGAGTGACGTAGTATGATATAGATATTAGACCTGACCTTCCAAGCTGTAGTCTGTGCAATACAAACATGTTGCATGTGTGGTTTTGTTTTGTTTTGTTTTGTTTTTTCCAAGGATATGAATGTGAACCCTTCAACAATCCAGCTGACTTCTTCCTTGATATCATAAATGGTGATTCAACGGCTGTGGCAGCAAACAAGGAAGATCACAGACCTGTGGGCACAGGAAAAGGTAGATTGTGCAGGAGAAATCCACTGTTGGCTGGTGTAGAAGGGAAGTTGTTTATGGTGATGGCAGGTTTTTATCCTCTGGGTTTCCTCCAGTCTAAGGGCACTTCATTATCTTTTTATTTTTCCTACTAATAGATATACTTTGCCTTGGGTTTCTTTAAAATGCTCAGAAAACTTTTAAAAGGCTTTTTTTTCTTCCTCAGTAATATAGGAAAGCAGTGATAAATACCAGTAATTTACAAAACCTATGTGGGAAAGACTGAAAAACTAGAATTGCTTAGTCTCAAGGGACAGCTGAGAGAAGACAGAAGTTTTCAGTAACGTAAGAGGCTTCTGCAGAGAAGACATGGTAGATAGGCTAAGCTGTAATGGATTTACAGAGCACTGAGAAAGACTGGAACAAGATTAGAGAACAAACTCTAAAATATAGTGAGTGAAATGTTGGGAAATATTTGGGGATGTTGTAGTATATCCATGACTGAAGGATTATAAGGGAACAGTCTTCATACTGGTGCTTTTTGAGGGTGGGGAAATGGATCAGAGCAAGCATTGATTTCCCCAAAATTCAGTGAAACAAAGGTTTTCTGGTGCCTCATTCTAAGAATATGGCCATTTTTGTGCCACAAAGAACAGGCAGATTAGCTAGGTTCAATTACAACTGTAGGTGAACGCTCTCAACTCAAGCTAGCCTCTTAAGCTCAGAGCTAAGGCTTGAGCAATTCAAATTCTCTGGGCATTCCTGCTTTTTTTCTTCAGCCTCCAAAGTGGCTGTGCGTGTTGACGGGCCATGTCTGAAGGTAGGGTTCATGGGGAATCACAAGCCATATCTTGTCTTTCTCACGCAGAGGTCAGCAGAGAAAATGAAGTGGCAGAAGATAACGTGGACAGCAGTGTGGTAGATGTGCTGCACCAGAAGTATCTCAACTCCAGCCTGTATCAGAGCACAAAGGAAGCACTGGCGAAAGTGGAGCTTGGACGGGGAAGCAATCAGAGAATATCCAAGCAGGGACATGAGATTACCTATGCAAATGGATTTCTCACCCAGCTGTACTGGGTGTCCAAGCGTTCCCTGAAAAACCTCATCAGGAACCCACAGGCCTCCATTGCACAAGTAGGTAACAACTGCTAAAAGTCTCAGACTCCCTCTGCTCTCAGTCTCGCAAGCTGCAGTTTGTAGGACAGACTTCTGTTTTCAAAGGCAGCTAGGGAAACAGCAAAGTCCTGTGCCACTGCCACGTAAGTGGAGTGAGATGCCCAGCCACCTTTGTTGCCTTTGAAAAAAACCCCTCCATATTAGTTTAGCACAAGGACTTCTGCACTGAAGGTTGGGGAGAGGGGGAAATGCTCCATTCTCTGGTTCACATGGGGTGCTTCTAGGGTGACGTTAATTTGTGCCTCACTTGAAATTTTAAGCTGGCTTATTCTTTGAGTGTGCTTCTACTAACCTTTCCCAGCCAAAGATCAGAAGAAGGAGAAAAATGAAGAGGATAAACTCGGAAAATTTGCCATAAGGCTTTTAATTGTGTGTGTCATAGGCATACATTGACTCAGAACAGCAAAGCTGTAGGCAGATGTGAATCTTACACCCTGCATATGCCTTAACAATAACTTTTTCCCTATTTACTTATCTGAAGGACTCCCTTCTCCCTTTCTTCTTTCCACTTCTAGATTGCAGTGACCATAATTCTAGCCTTGGTTGTGGGTGCTATCTTTTTTGGTGTAAAGATGGATCGAAGTGGCATTCAGAACCGGTAAGTTGGAAAGCCAGAGCTTTGCTCATTTTTCTGTCTGTAGCAGGCAGGTTTCAGCTACAGGGAAGCCCTTGGGATCCCCTTGGACCACAAAGGAGGGCTGGGCTCACAAGCCTCAATGCACTGCAGCATGGTTGCCTGAGGTCCTAAAGGGATCACAGTTCTGTTGGGCTCACACATATGTACAAAGCAGATGTGAAGGGGAAGATAAAGGAATAAACCTGGGTTTACAGCTAAGATCTACAGTAGCACAATTAAATATCTCCATTCTGTGAAAAGAGACAGAAAAGCACTCTTGATGGCCTGATGATGTCTGAGGCTGTCAGTGTAGGTCTAGGCTGTTTCCTCACTTTTTGACTGTTCCGTTTTGCCTTCTAGGGTTGGATCCTTGTTTTTTGTCACCACAAACCAGTGTTTTTCCAGTGTGTCTGCAATTGAGCTGTTCATCAGAGACAAGAAACTATTTGTGTAAGTGGTGACTGTTTCATACCCTGGAGTGAGGCGGGGGGAGTATTTTACAGGCTAAACAGAATTATTTCCACCAAAGACTTGATTGCTCCTTTGTAACATCAGATTGTAATAGTAATGCTAAATTTGTCTGCAGAGCCGGGAGCTGAAATGCTAAGAGGTGGGGGGAGGAGGAAGGAAATAAAATGCTTTTCTTGCTGTGTCACAGTTTATTGAGAAGTGCTTTTCCTACCCTCTTTTGGTAACAGCTGTTTTTGAAGCCTGCATGTGAATCCTGCAGGCTATGAACCCTGCCTGCTCTCTTGCTGACAGGGTGTCATGGATGGAGTGAGAGGGAGGCAAAAATACAGTTTGTTGATATAAACCAGTGAGTTAACAAAGTTCAGTGGTAAACACGACAATAGTTGCTAAGATTTGATGGCAAGGTACACTTGGTTATTTACTGCATAGAGGACAGGGTCAGACAAAACCGTCA